>CAJVGC010000589.1:51982100-52028847 GCA_910822075.1 Senecio squalidus | reverse complement strand
AAAAGTATTCCCAAAGATGTTGAAAAATCAATAAAATCACCTAGAAATGAATTAACATAAAAAATAATGCAGGTCAAAGACTTTTATATAAACTTACTATAATTTTGATTTCCATAAAGTCAACTTTCATTATATCGGGAACATGTAAGTTTATTGCATCATATCAACTAAGCAGTTGAAACCCATACAGAACCCTGATAAGTTCTCGGCTCATCCATTGAAACTCCATAGTTCATAAACCTTAAACCAGAAATCCCAAATGCCCAAGGCAAGAAGATCATATGCATTATGAGAAGCCGAAGATAAATCTTCATTCGCCTTTTATGATGCATCTTTTGTATCACTACTATCATCACTAGTTTCTTGTTTGGACGATTCTTTCAGATCTTTTAGCAAGACTTTTGAAACGAAAATTTTGAAGCCTAAAACATTAACAATAATAACAATTACGAGTCCTTGCAATGATGAATTCCAAGTCAATCAATGATGCTAGAGAGAGATTTATGCGCAGGTTATCTATTTTTGTTCCAAATTTCTCAACAAAACGAAACAAGTTATCAAATTAAACACGAAATTTAAGCCAAAAGAAAAATAAATATTAATCGGACATTGATGTATGTTATCAATTCTTATGATCAAATAAAACACGCATCCCTTAAGATCAACTATTTAGGAGCTTAAAACTTACTCCAAACTATGAATAAACAACACAAAAAATAATTATTTAGTTACTTCCCAATACTTATTTAGGTTCATTCTATTTCTTTTCACAAATTTTTACAAACGAACACAATGTAAGGATATACATTCCTAGATAGTGCCCAAAAAACAACTACTATACGATTATTGCAATTATATATTTTTCATAATCATATTAACCACATTCATTTTATAAAAGAATGTAAATGAGGACAAAGAAATATTTTAGGTCAACCCAACCCGACCCCATTTTAACTTGGCATGTGATCCATCTAGCCAGACTGGCCTATTTATGTCACATATACATATGGTATGTTTGGTATGGTCCCTACGACGGATTTCGAGTGTTTGTCTTTATGTTTATAAGTTTTGGATCCACCTCTTTGTTAACCATGTTTTCAACTCTACATGAAAACTAAAACCCAGTTCCAACTCCGCTCACAAACTCAAGCTCCAGTTCGAGTTCTGGTAACACGACCTCTAGTTATTGTTACATTAGCCCAACTTCTCATAAGTTCGTAAATGTCATAAGCCCATTAACATAATTTCAAAATCAACCCCCAAACTAACACCAAATACCAAAAAACCCCTCTCACCAATCTCTCAACCGACACGTGAACAACCCCGTTAGAGTGACAAAAGCCATCATATCACAAAATAAATAAATAAATAAATAAATATATAAAAACAAAAAATAATAATAAATAAAAATAAAAATAAAAAAAGAAAACCCTAGCTGCAATTTTCAACCTCCGTTTTCACTTGAACAGATTTCCCCATTTCATTTTTTTCATATCAAAATTAAACCTAATAATTCATCACATAAGGTATGTAATTAGCTCAATTTTAATCATTTTCTTATACTAGCTTTTAATTGATTAATTTCGATTTAATTGTTATTGTTTTAATCGATTCACATTGTGTAATTTTATTGATTTGAATTGAATTGTTAAATTAACTGTTAATTGAAGTAGTTTGAATTCATCTGTGTAATCGAGCTTATTTTTGTTAATTTTTATTGAATTTTGGCTGTATCTATAAAAATATGTAGATATTTCGCTGTTAATATAAGTATATAAATATATATGTCCATGCACATATACAGTGTACTGGAGAATACATTTGCTGCAAATTAGGGAACATTTTCTGAATTTATTTGTATTTTTTAGGGTTTCGATGTCCGTGTGAATTAAATTCCTATAGAAATTGTGATGAAGTTTGGTTTCGTTTCAGTTAAATTCACTAGTACTACCGTTTACGTTTTCGTGAATCATTTCTAGAAATGTAAGTATTGAATAATCAGTATAAGGTAAGTTACTGTAATAGAACGCGGTGGATGAGAAATATTAGTTTTGATGTGATTCCGCTTATTTGTTTTAGGTGTGTTAAGTTTTTGGCAAGTTGTGATTATATAAGTTGACGTGAATTTTCTGAAAAGATTGGTTATAGCTAGTTCGTGTCAGATTGATTATTGTGATAAGTTGACGTAAATTTCATGAAAAGATTTTTTGAAATTAGAAATCACAGTGTCGTTGATTATCACTTTCAAACGCACATCCAACTCTGTATAATAGACAAACATGATTCTTAGGTTTGAATTTGTAGTAAGAAATTGTGCAAATAATTAGATTCTACAGAGGTTATATTGGCTTGTAAAGTGTTTGTATTCTTCCTCATTTCGAAAAATGTTTGTATAAACTTATGTTATAATATGCTGAACTATTGAAATGTGTCGATGATTTATGTTGAGATCACTTCTCTAACATTTTTTCAGACATAAGGTCTAATTTTTATATAGGCTTTCTCTTCTTGATGGCTTCAAGTTTGAGCAGAGTGAGTAGATGTGATGAAGATATGACAGCATATGCTCCCCCGTTACATCAATACTGAAATAAAACGTTACTGTTTGATTCGTTTAGTTCAACAAGCATATATATTTTTTTTTGTAGTTGACTATTGTTTTGTAGACCCAATGGCTTTCGTCAAACCAGAGGTATGCAGACTGCAATAGTTTCTTGATTTTATGGTTGTTAAATTATCTGTGGGATTAAAATATTTTTTACGTCTTATCAATGAAGATGAAGTCTTTTATTTGGCTCCAAACTCCTGATGATTCAATTCAACAAGTGGAGGAAGAAATTGCAATGTTTTGTCCAATGATATGTCGAGAAGTTCTCCGAACAGGAATGGGATCCTCCAAAAATTATGCAATAAAACTCCCTCAGCGAGTTAATCCGGCAGCCTTAGGCTTGATACTTGACTATTGTCGGTTTCATCAAGTAGCAGGGCGCTCTAATAAGGTCTGCTCCATTTCTGTTTCTCTTTTTCTTTCATATTGATAATTTTGTGAATAAATGCTTAATTTGACATGATATGTTTCTCCAGGAACGAAAAACTTTTGATGAAAAATTCATACGGCTGGATGCTGACAAGTTATGTGATCTGATATCTGCCGCAGATAGCCTCCAGCTAAGACCATTGGTTGATCTTACTGCAAGTGCGCTTGCTCGTATGATTTCAGGCAAATCTGCAGAGGAAATACGTGAGACATTTCATATTGCTGATGATCTTACAGAGGTATGTTTGTTAGATAAAATTGTTGATATTTCCACAAAAAAGGATGATTTACAGCAAGTTGTTTATTACAGGAAGAGAAGTTGGAACCTTTAAAAATAAAAACCGATGACCCACGTATCCGTCTTTTGAACACGCTATATGCAAGAAAGAGAAAAGAGTTAAAAGCAAGAGAAACATCAAAGGTAAGCTGATAACTTTTGAGTTCTTCTATGTACTTGTAACAATAATCAGAGTCCCTATTTATCGACTAGTTGTGACAAAAAGGGGGTCGTGGCCTGTTGGATAATGGGTTGAAACGGTTTTGGCCTTTGGGTTGATCCAACACCTTTTTCTCGTTTTTGAATCTTTTAGTTAATTACCGAGGTAATTATGACTATGAAAATTATATGATTACAGTAATGTCGTTATTGTTCATTTAATAAAGCGAGTTTGTATGTCACAGAATGTTGAGGTAGAAGAGGAGCGTGTTGATGATCGGTCTGTTGATGATCTCTTGTTATTCATAAATAGTGGAAAGGAAGGTATGTGTTTACTTATCATAATCCAGATATCATGAAAATTCTTTACCTGCAAAAAAACATCCGTTTTTTTTGCGGCTTTCAGATTCCAAAGGTGTTAAATCTACAAAGAATAAAAAGAAAAACCGCAGAAGAAAGGATCGTTCGAAGGACCATTCTTCAAACACTGAGAGCAGGAATCATAATAAGGTTGGTGCCTATTTATCATTCTGGCAGTAGATGAATTTTTTCGATATATAATTTGTTTTTCTTTCATTAATGTTTTAGGAAACAGATAGTCTTTCTTCTTCCCATAATAGCGAGATTGAAGATTTGGTTGGATCTGCCTCTCCCGAGTTTGATTTTGATGATGACATGGATCCTGCCTTGATGGAAGAACTTGACAGGTTTGTTTTGCTGTCCATTATTATCCACTTGGGTTGATTTTGTTTTAACTGGTTTTTCCATTTTATATGCGATAAAATTACCTTGTAAACGGGTTTCCTGTGTAGGGAAGTAGAGGAGTTTGCTCAAAGACTGAACTCTGTTTGGCTCGAAAGAGTCCAGGGGATCATCTCTTATGGTCAAGATAGAAGCATTACAACAGTATCTAGGAATGGATAAATAGGTATTTATTCATTTTTACTTTATTGAGTATTAGAAAGAATCAGAAAGAGCCAAAAGAAAAACCTTCATGATATATACAGAAAATGAAGTCGTAATAAACCTTTAAAATAATAAAACAACCCTTGAAATAAAGCGGAACCTAATTTAATCAGGAAGTTTATTATTGTAAAATTGTTATCTTTATCTTTCTTTTCCTTTATCTAATTCAATGACATGAGAATAATTAAATAACTTTTTTTAATAATAATTACACTTTTAAATATTATGCTATCGTTTCTTTCCATAGTCGATTATGGAGCTTTTGATTGTCTTTTAAAGGGTGTTTGATATTTACAATCGAAATTTTGTATTGTAACAGGTCTGGACCATACACGTGATGCCAAACATTTCTCATATGCAGCGTTTATCTTTTTTTAGTGAACTTACTCTTGTAGGGAAGAAAAAAGTATAAAAATTGTCACTTTCCAATGAGAGGCAGTTTGTGAGGAGAGGAAAAGAAGGCTACAATTTTTTCTTTAACTTTCATAATGTTTGCGTTCCGTTATTACATAAATTTTGATTTTTTTTTCTCGAGATATGGTGTTTTTCCTTTATTGTTAACTTATTTTCTTCATGGATTTGAGTTTGAGATAACAAATACTGCTGCAAGAGAACCGAGCTCAAGCTCGGCGTTCTTTAGGCTACGCTCAAGTTAGAGCTTCATGATGCAGGTTTAAGCTTGGTCTGACGGGGATCCAAGATTCGTTTGAATATATTCAAAAATTTGATAACCAAACTCATGTATATAAAACCAAAAAAGTGTTGACAAAAGTATAAATTTAACTTCAATCTATGAGAGCACCTGACTAATATAATACGAAAATAGTTGCTGCGGGTTAAAAGGTGTTGCTTGCATGATTTGTCGAATTCTATGTGCTTGAAAACAGAGAGGAAGCTGGTGTGATTGCTTCTTCAAAACATGTTCCACTCGCAAACATTCACAGTTAACAAGATTCGATAAGCACTCTCAAATTGGTTTGTTATTGGAATTTGTTGTAATCCATTAAAAGTAACCACATCTAATCCTTATCTTTGCTATTACTTTTTTCAAGAAAACCCAAGCTTGATTATGGCAAAAATTTTGCTTGTCATTGCTTGTGCCTTGATGTGTAGACACATCGTGCACAAGTTTCAAGCTTAAGGATCTGACTGGCGAGAAACTTGTTAAGGTATATGTAAAGTTTTGGTTCACAACACATTACAAAGCTTTCTAGAGTTGCAATTAGCAGGTAATACTAGAGACAAAGATAAAATGAAACGGAGTTATAGCCATAACAACGATGATTAAATGACTCATAAGCTTATTACCAGAAAAAATGGTACCATAAAATCAACATTGGCTGGTAGCTAAACGAAGAAAAAAATAGCATATGATATGAGGCTAGCTAGGGACTCGAACAAAAAATCATCAACCATAAGAACGCCACTTATCTTTTTTGGTAAATATTTTTTTCAAAAAGATGAGACAGAAGACCCACTGGTAAAACAGGTACATCTGGCTAAAAACAATGTAGTAAATAAACAGTCTCAGGCTAATCAAACTGCACATTGTTGGCTGGGTATATAATGAGATGAATCTACGAAAACGCTTTGGAATCCTTTTCTAGCAAACGGCTCTCTGTTTTGGAATGTACTTTGTCTTGATGCTCTTCTCGGGTTTTGTCCTAAACTTGGGTTTTTTAACATCTGCATTGATTGAAGAATCAATCTCCGCCACTTGATCCTTTGGTCGAACCTTATCTTGGATGTTAAGCTGCCCTGGTGGCTCGGGTGCTGATGTTAGAACCAACTCCACATGGTCCCCTGAAATTGCCTCTTTCCATCCTAAATACATGAAATCAATCACCACAGGTTAAAACGGGTTCATTTCAAATTGACCAGCAAGGTTTTTCTCCAAAAACAAAATTGAACAAAAAAATAATATTATTTTAATAACAATCGAACTTTGAGAACAAAAGGATTTAGAATTTAAGAGGAAATTATGGGAAAGATAGAGCTTACTCTGAGAGAGAAATGCTTTTGCTGCATCAACAGAGAATGGCATTCGATCCATCTTAATTCCATCCTCCACTTGTACTTTAGAATCATTGGTACCCTCACTGTGATTTCTATTTAAGTCACACAACTGTTGACCATACTCGGTTGACAGAGTTTGGTCAATTTCTCTTCCTGACGTTGCATCTTCTTCCAATGTTTGACAAATTATTCTATTTGCCAATTGACCTCTTGTTTCATGTCGAGGCCTCCAAAACTTTCCATTTTGGACACTTTTCGTCTTGATTTCTGTGTTGCTATTTTCTTGGGACTTGGTTTGACTGTTCTTCACAGTCACAGATATTGAACCAATCATCAGCTGATAGTTGCTCTGAGCGGTTTGCGTTTGATTAATTGCATCATCGTTTACTATAGATTTTACAACCTCTACATCGTTTTCCGGTCTGGGTTTTTTTGTCCAAATTTTACCACCATTATTAACCCTCTGTTCTCTATGCTTGTGAGTCGGTTCCCATTTTACCACGTTACCACTCTGACTACTACGAAGGTTCTTACGACTCCCTTTTTGTGATTTTGCCACCTGCCATCGAGCAGTGAAATGGGGTGAACCATTCCCCTGCACCTTCTGTTGTTCTACAGTGGGAGAATCTGAATGATCACTGCTGCATAAACCGTTAGCTTCAATATCGAAGACTTCTTCAGTTGTTGAAAACTGAAATGGATTGATAGGAGAGACCACATCTTGATCCGCGATTACAGGATCGATGTCTGGAGAAATCTGAGGGCTGGATGTTTCTGTTGATGTAATGCTTTCAGCTACGTCAATCTTTAAGCCATTAGACTTATCCCTTGCCTTCTGTTCCTTCTGTCGAATTTTCCTTTGTCTTTTCTTTTCTAATATCCCAGCTTGCCTATATCAACACCACAAAAACAATCTTTTTAATTAAAAATTTAAAAAGTCCCAAACGATAAACGAGCCATTATTTATTTTTTACTTTTTTGAGTTTTTTAACCTCACCCATCTACCCATTGAGAAAATGATAAGCTCCAACTGCTCCATGGATACATGTATTTACCAACTATGCACATAAAAGACAGTCAACCTTGATGAAATCGTTTCCTAATAGAAAATTGCTAACAGTTGGCACCTTAGAAAATGGATAATGAAGACCTAGTTTTCCAAATTCTGAACCCTGACTAATACTTGCATCAATTTACTGTAGCATCAAACTTACAAACATATATATTGTGAAGAATAGAAAAGAAATAGAAAAAGAGTAAAAAACCTCCTCTGAGCAGCTTCCTCTTCCTCTACGAGCAGCTTCTGGCATCTCCATGCTTCAGCATCTTTGTCTGCAAACCATTCCTTCATCTATTCATATTAAAAAATGATTAGTCATATACAATGCTTTATAATTCAGATCATTTCTTCAAATTATAATCGAAATTCTTATTTCAGAACTGAATGATATATTCGAATCTTACTTTTTGATGACATCACCGATTGATTATCCAAATTATAAGTTTATAGTTTTTGTAACTTGAATTAATTATCTTCATATTGCATACTTACATAAATCTTGAAAAGAATGCAGGAATATTTTAAAACTATGGTATGCTTTCATGGCATTTTCGAATTTTTTTTTTTTGAAATCATGATGCAACTCTTGATTACATAAATCATGCCCCATAGTATTAGAGAATATTCTAACATTTTTAAGGATCATTTGATTATAGTATCTTTTCTAGAAAACGGGAACAAAATAAATATACCAATTTTTGTTCGACAAGAAAACTTGTGCAAGCAATCAAGTTTTTCATTTCAAGGCAGATTTTTCCTGCATCGCCATCAAAGATGAATTTTTGCAATGATTCCGCTGTTCCAGCACATAGGAATGTTCTCTCACTAGCATCATCAAGGACACCGAATAAATCCTGAGAGGATATTGGCAGCCCGTAAGGTCTACCTTGGATGATATCCTGCATGCAAACATTCCAAAGTAAACAACAAATACTTAAATGATATAAAAACTGAACAACAAAATAATAACAAAAGAGAATTAAAAAAACATCCTTACCACAAGTACAGAGCCAGCCTTCATATACACTTGTGGAAGAGACAGAAAATTTGGTTTCCGTAAACCAGTTGCAATATGTCTTACTATCGTAGACCCTGGAACTTCCTAAATGGAAGGTACAATGGCAAACAAATAGTTTAGAAATTACTTATAACATCGAAATGGCAATATTTAAATATGAGAGACGTATTAATTCAAACTTAGATGTAGCCATTTCGATCCATTTGCTTATAATGAGACGATATGGGCTACATTTATACTCGTACGGGTCAAATCAAAAAACTAATACATTAGAATGAGTTAAATGGGTAGATATCTGCCCAAAGAAAATTCAATGCATACAAACTCCTAAATCACTTTATTCAAAACCTATAACTATTGTAAGTTCGTAACAAAATATTGATTTTGTAATCATACTTCATGCATTAGTTATTAACAAAAAAAGGTCCTAAAAATGGACACAAAAGTGGTTGCAGGTCAACACAACCCCACCCACTTCAGTCCGTACTAAATAATTACACGTTATGACCTGATCCTGCAGTAGACTGTAACATATTACCCAGCGATTGCAAATTTGCTTTGTACATGACTTAATGCAAAAAGATTTGGTCCAATAAGCCAAAAAAGTTTGACACAGGCTAATTTAGTACATAAAGCCAAAATTAATACAAATTTTAACAGTACACCTATAGACAATGCTTCAAAGCCCGAAGTAAATTGGGGAAAAGAATAAAGATTAGATTAATACCTCCAGAGTAACATCCTTGAAAGACATGACTTCCTTAGCTTCATCATACGAGAGCTACAAAAGATAAATTCGTGAGCAAAATAGAACAGGGAAAAGTGCTTATCAAGTCCCTGCTATGACAATAAAAATTCACCTTATCCCAAAATGCTCCGAGTAAATCCCTGTACTTCTTAGGCTCCTAAAAAAAAATCAAAGAAACCCTTATAATTACAAAATTGTTAATGCATGTGACAAATATGAATACAATCAGGTTGATCAAACGAATAGATTCTCAACATCTTCACAACAAATCATGAAAATTCTTCAATCAAGTGTGACAACCTTATGAAAATTCATAGACCGGCGATGCACTCTTATATGTCTCCGGTAGTTGATAGGTGAACAAAACTCACGAGAACATTTTTCACATTTCTGCATCTGAACCTTCATAGGAGCCAGCAAAGGCCAGCCAGGGAAATCTGCACATAGAGATAGCACAAACGGGTTAAATTTATAACAACATTTAATAGCATGTGAATTATGATATTTTCTCCGCATCTATTGTAATATCCTCAAACTTGTATGTAGATAAGTTTTGGATGACAGATAGATTTGTTATTACCTTGCTGTTCAAAGGGATGTAGTAGCTGTATCCACTGTGTAGGGCTGTCCGCGGTTCTTGAAACGGGAAAAAAAGGCTCTTTCCCGACTGCATGCCTGATGAGATTATCCAAGGAATCATTCTCCTCCTCCGATTTCATTGCATCTGGCGTGCTACTGCCCAAAAGTTTTGCAACAGGCATCTATGCTAGAAAGTTCTTCTCGACAGAGAGACTGCATGAAAAAAAAAATGCAAGGACAGAATGAATGAGGAATGCACTTAACAGAGAATAAGAACAAGATACATGAAACCTTTCAATCATGACCATAAATCCATAATGCAATTCAATATGATTAACTAATTAGACTAATACTGTGACATAGACTACAACAAAAATTTGTACCATCAGTTTTAATTGTATCTCATTAAGTGTGTAGTTGATCGAGTTATATAAGTGGAGTGAACTTCTGTTCTCATTAATAATCCTCCAATGTTGCCTGTTATGTTAAAAGCCAAATCCTTCAATACGATAAGTCTGACATCAATGAAAATTCACTATTCCAATATAGGTGGCAACAACAGAATTTGTCTGGTTTGAACAATGTGCAAATTGCTAAATAATAACAAGAATTTTGTTCAAGCGTATCGCCAGTTATGTGAGGTTAGCACAGTGTTGAAATCCTTCATTTCTCTAAAACAGAAACACCGTGTTTCGACATTATCAATTTTAAGTATCATCCAATTCATACAATCCTCAAAAAACATAGTGTTAACCATATTATGTGTGTCATGTACACTAAAACACTCGATATTACATCTTATGTATACAGACCTCTAAAACAGAAACACTGTATTCCTACAATGACTGTTTTTACATTTTAGGAACAAAAAATGTTATCTGTCCCGTAATGTCCTAAATGCCTTCCATCCACATCTACAAAGAGATCGTCATTTGACTACCACTTTTATACGAAACCGCACACAGGATTTCCAGTGCAGCAATTCTAGTAGAACGAACACCTTAAACACAATGCCGAACATAACTACCATTTCCTAACCTAACAAATACGATATCCTGTTTATCTACTTAACTATCTATAAAAATACAGAATCTCATTTTAATATACAATCGAAAACGCTTCACATCATCAAACGAATAAATACGAATAAATGTTCCGATAAAACTTATTAAAACATCTATCCTGCTATCGAAAATTGGCGTAACATCATACAGATTAAAAAACAATAACAACAAATAATTAATCAAAAATCACAGCTACATCATTAATCAAAAATATCAAATCATACATAATCAATTAAGCAAAATAAACTATAATTTCTACAGTCACTATAATCAGATCAAACTACAAGTGACGTCACCAAATGATGAAAACATATGCCTAGCGTTAGATACACAGAATCACGTGATCTGTGATTAGCACGTGAACGTAGTAACGAGTGTTGAACGTACCAGTATGGCGGTGTTGAGAGATCTCCGACGATCGGAGAGATTTACAGTGGCCGGAAAGGCGGCGAAATGATCGTAATAGAAATTTGAGAAAGGTGTATGTATAGATATATGTGTGTGTATGTATATATTATTATAGCTTGAAATTTTATTTAAGAGACAGGAGGAATTGAAACGAAGAGAAATATTTATATAAAAAAAGGGAACAGGGAGTCCTTTTCAATGTGTGTTTTTTTTCCTGATTTTTTTTTATTACAAAAGAGTAACTTTAAGGGGTTTTTAACTTATAAACTGCTATTATGAATTTATTAGCTTATGTAAAGATATAAGTCTATTTTAAGTATTTGGTAAACTAATTTCACGATCAAATATATTAAGGTAAAATCACATAAATAAAATTGTGAAATTCGTCTATGTTTTATTTCTTTAATTAGAATTTTGTTTATTTAAACTAGGATAAACAGAAAAATCGAATCGAAATCGAAAAGACCGAACTAAAGCAAAAATGACCGTTTAGTTTTTGATTTATAAAAATCGTAGTATTCGGTTCGGTTTTTCTTTTTACTCCGAAAACCGAACATAATCCTTTTATTATAATTATTATGTTTATATTTATTTTTTTAGACCAATCTCATTATAAATAGTATGCCAATGATCATAGTTTAATCATTGCACACTTTTATGTGAAAGCTATATTTTTGACGTTAAAAAAAAACGAATAAGATGTTTACTACTAAATCGAACTAGTCAAATTTTTAAAAACCTATTAAAAACCGAATGGAATCAAACTTGACCAAAAAAAACTCAAAAAACCGAACCGATATAAAACTGAACCAACTGATTTATAACATTTAGAAACCGAAATTTCAATTCTGCTTAAGTTTTATAAAAAACCGAACCATATATAGTAATATTAAACCAAATCCACATTAGACTTTTGACTGTGGTAGAAGCCAAGATGGCCCCCTCAAATTGAAAGAATTAGATCTTTCTAGACTCAAGTTTTGTTTTTTATTAATAACAAAGGACCATATTGTCGAATACCTACAACATGATATACCTTTTCTATAGTTTACTGAATTTTTATCTTATTTTTTATGTTTTTTTGTTAGATATATGTCTTAAATATAAAACCACATATAAGAACTTTTTACTGATTTGAACTTGACTCGCGCTTCGCTGTGGGTATATCAGGGGTGGAGCCACGATGAGAGCAGCGTAGTGTTACGAGGCGCACTTTTGGCCCGGAACGATCTCCTTGACGCATGGAATATTCTAGAAGCTTCCACCGAACTCTAGTTTAACCCCTAGAGCGTTCCAGATTCTTCCCAAGATATTTCTAGAATTATATCTAGATCATGTCCTAGATAAATCTAGACATGTTGTAATATCTAGAATAGATAAATCTAGAATAGTTAGGAAGTATCCTGATCTAGAAACTTCTCTAGATCCTTATAAATATGTAATCCTAGAATCATTGTAACATACCAGAATTTCCTTGCTCTAATAAACATAATAGCTTTCCAACTCTCCTTGCAAGTGTTCTCGTTAGCCATTTCCAAGTCTTTCTAGCTTACTTAGTCGCTTGAAAACATCGACCTAAGTGCTACACGGGCTCAAGAATCCAACCCCGTGACAGTAGACAGACTAAACATTTTTCGTAATATAAAAAATAGTTATATTTATGTTATTCTTGAAGTTTTTGCCCCATATTTTTGAAGTTTTGCCCCATATGTACAAAAATAAACTCGTTAAACAAGCCTAGTTTCATTTAAAATATCTCGACGTAAGTGTTTGTCAAGCTTTTCTCGTCACACATACGTGCAGTGTTGAGCTTGAATGTTTGTGTTTTAAACATGTATCAAGAAGACTTTTAAGTTGCCTAATCAAGTTTGATCTTAATTTGAAGCAATCAAAGTTAAGTTCATACTCTTTGAAACTCGAGTTCAACTTTTGTCGAATCATCCCGAACCAAATCTATATAGTCATAACTAGTGCCAAGTCAAACCATGAACTTTACCAATGAAGCAGAAGATTTTTTAACAAAACACAGACATTTATATACAGCAGATAAAGATAACGCAAGGGTGCAAACATTGCACCTAGATATGAAACACAAGTTTTTGAAGTACAATAAAAAGTGAGATTTTTAAAAGCGAATAACCGCTCCTGTTATCATATTGTGGTTGTGATATGAACTAGCTGAAAAACTTCCCAGCAACTTTATTCATCATGGTCTTGACCTATTCACCATAATAAAACAAGACAAGAAGTTAAAGACTTGGCCTATAAAATGATGATGGAATTTTTGTCGTTGACGAATTTCATGTGACAATGTTTATTAGGAGATTTAAATTCATAAACTTCAAAGTTATCATGAGCAAACGTATGCAAGATACTGTACAAAAGTATGACTAATTACCTGTTTTGCTGACATGCCAATTTCCTGAAGGTCGTCAAGCTGCAAAATGAATATGTAATTAGCAAACAATGAGTTAAAAGGCAAGAAATTCGAAAGATTAATGTCAAAGTTGTGAAGGATTCTCGTTTTAAAAAGTGTATGTAGTCGGGTTAAATTTTCTTACACTTTTAAAAGGTTCGGGTGACTCTTCACGCAGTTCAAGGATGTATCCAGCTCTTTTCTCTCCAATGCCCTGCAGACACTTCAGGTTCAGTGATTTAAAAGCGTAAACCAAAAATAAAAAGTATGACGTTTAACAAAATTTACCGGTATCCCTTTCAAATCATCCCTGTTAACAAAACAAAAAGAATAATATTAATTGGAGCAAGTTCAAATTATCATAGAGTTCAATAATCAATGATCGGAAAATATACTAACTTGCTAGCTGAATTCAAGAATTGCAGGTAGTCTTTAACAAGCAAATGCTGCAAACACAAAGACACTATGATTAGCAACTCCAAACACAAATTAATTAACTCAAGAGTATAATTAACCAACCTTCGCCCCCGAGCTACGCATGCTGAATGTACCTGACGGACAATTTGAAAAATCTATTTTATTTGGGACTACGGGAGTTTTTGGTT
Organism: Senecio squalidus; assembly: GCA_910822075.1. Lineage (NCBI taxonomy): Eukaryota > Viridiplantae > Streptophyta > Magnoliopsida > Asterales > Asteraceae > Senecio > Senecio squalidus. The sequence goes on along the minus strand of CAJVGC010000589.1, from coordinate 52,014,494 downwards.
CCGCAGTATCAACAAAATTGACATTTTCAGTAATAGCATCATGCGGCGTATTTATTATAGACAAAGGAGTTGAAGAATCTAAAGTCTGCACACGATTATTTGACTCTAAAGATTGTAAACGGCTCAATAACTTTTGTAGCCCAGCCGTTAGTGGTGACTGGCCGAGCAAACTATTGTTCTCCTTCTCTAAGTTATCATTAACAAAAGGAATGAGTTCCGGGCAATTGCTTTCTGTCTTTACTTCAGCATCCTACAAAATAATTATAATAATAAATCCACAAGCAATTCAGTATGAGGAAATAGGTGGTGATCTTTATAGGGATCGATAACATTCAAGTTGAACATAACCATAATGAAACAATAACCTCGTTTTTAGGTACAACCGACTCAATATCTTGTGTTACATCCGATTTAGCAATTTCCTGCATTAAAAAGTGCTTGTTAAGTTCTCTTCAAATCTTAAAACATCTCGGAAGAACTATAAAAGTGTTTCATATGACCAAATTTTGAAAAAGGAATTCTACCTCCACAGGTGGACATGGCAAATCAGTTGAAGCAACTTCTATGGCGTCTGAGCTAACTAAAGCCCCATCTGATGAACACTTCTCCTACATTTCATTTACAAAAAAAAAAATTACATATTTTAGCTAATATCGTTCAACTGTTTGGGGTTTGAATTCCATATCTCGCAGTATACTTCTTCGTTAAATGTCAAATCTCAACGCAAACAAGTCTTTCCCTTTTTATATATAGAGAGACAGAGTAAGAGAGAGATAGGATAAAGTTAGAAAAAATAAGCAAAGCTCAAAAGAAGACAATAATTTTAAATCCAAATATACTCGTGGCAATTTCTCCTAAAAACATGATTTTAAAGGGTTATTTGAAGGGCATTTCTGAAATTACAGTTTCACTAAATCTAGCAAAGCAGCAATCTGGTACGGTATTAACCAAATCAGCAAACAAAGGAACAACATTGCTAGTGCGTACAAATTGCATAATATGAAGCGCAAAAAGGTGCCTATTTTTCTACAGTTTTGGAAGCATATGCATGAATAAGTATTTGTGTTTATAAATATATCAGACTATCAATTTAAATGATTTAAAACAGCTAATACGCAAAGCATAGGCTTTGATTTTCTGCTGTTTTAAGGTTCATTCTCATATCTATATAAGCAAATGTTTCCTAAGTAAACTGAATAGATAATTGTAGTATTGTACCAGTAAAATGAAGGGTGATAATTAGCAAGATGAGAGAGAGTCTGTGGGAACGAGGGGTAGAACAGTAAATATCTATTGACATGGTGGGTGATAGATCTCAAATCAAACATCGATGGGGAAAGTTGGAAAGGCCTCAAAGCATGAAAAGTGCAATATGATGCAATTATATTTTCCCAATACATTATTGCACATGATGGTATAGAATTATATGGAGTATCATACCTCCTTCACATAAGGTACAACACTCGTATCACCGATATCTAAAGGCACCACGTCTACGTCTGATGGATTTTTAGCCTGTGTTCACGTTGACAAACGATTAATTATTAATTTACAAATCATACATACACACAAATAGCATGATACTTGCTCCAAATGCAAAAAAAGTAAATATTTGGAATTATACTAGATGATTAATAGATTTATACCTTGCTTGGTACTTTTTCCTTCAAACCCCTTGCTTGCTCTCTACCACCAAAAAGTTTCCTTCAAAAGTACAATCAATAAACAAGTTAATAAAATGACAAACAAGTTTACGTCGCAAATTAGGAGCAATAAAACATAAATTCATTTACCTTCCTTTTATCACAACATTGGTTTTCTTGGCAGACAAAGGAAAACGGATGTTCGTTTGAATTTTTGTTGTAGAGCATACAGCCACGCTAGAACTGGCTTTGTTTGCAGATAAAGGTACACGAGAGTTGGCTTGTTTCTTTACAGAGGATACAGCCACAGGTTTTATATTTTTCAACCTTGAAGCTAAGGCTGCTGCATGAATAGTGTCTGGGCAGAACAAAGGGTTCTGCAAATAAAGAGAATATAGCGTAAACTCCATATTTTTTAAACATTAATAAAAAGTAATCACAACAACGAAAAAAAATATAGTAGAGAGCTTACCAAACAAACGAGCATGGATATATGATTATTTCTTCCAAGAGAATCTTGTAGCATTCGAGCTATTATGCTTTCTCGATAGGGGACACGAATCTCATTGGCGTTGATCGCATGGATAACATTTAGTAATGCATTCAAAGACTTGTTAATGTTTGTACTCTCAATAAGATTGGTTCCATCAATACTATTTCTCCTAGCATTTTCATAGCCTAAAAAAAAAGACATTGTTATATAATAGGCTTAAGTGAAAAATGTCAACAAATCCTCTTACTGCAAAAAATCCTTTGTATCATACCGGTTAAATCAATGAAGTTTATCTTTCCAACAGATTTCGGGTTTCCTCCTTCATCACAAGCTAAGATGTGAATCATCAAAGCTTTATGGCTTCTTCGTGTCAACTCAAGTTTGGTTTTTTGGTTTGGTTTGTTTGAACTATTCTCACTGAAGTATAACTTCTGAAATTCTGAAACTGATTTCACATGTACCTGTCACAATTTTTTAACGTCATTTCATATGGTTTCTAAAAAATATATATACACAAGATTAATCCTCGTCAAAGATCTATAGTTGTAACTTCTATCTTGCCTTGGAAAGCCCCTTAAGCTTTATTTTTCCCTGTGCATCTTCCAGGACATGAACCTCGGGATTCTTGGAATCCAAAAGATCATAAACATGATTCTGGAAAACTTCATACATTGATACGGCAACTTCATGTCTCCCTCCTTCTACAATTTTGAGAATTTCTTCCATTGCCAACATTCCCAAACCTAGCTTTTCTTCGGAACCCTTCAAACAAACCAAAATAAACAAAATATCAGTCTTTGATAACCAAGTTAATTCCACAAGTTGAAACTACGAATGTATTATCTCGTTAACCAAAAACAATCATTAAAAATCAGAAAATAAAACTAAGTTTACTTGGATCGTGTAGCTTTTTCCACTGTCTCTAGCTCCAAATGCAATAAATGTCGAGCTTTCACCATCAAACACCTTAGAAATTTGAGGCTTAATCTCCTTTGAAAATATCAGAGTAGTATCTTCGTTTTGCCCATAGCAATGGTCCATTTCATACTCATTTTTACGGCTACAAGACAATCAGGAAAAAAAAAAAACATAAGCACAACTAAAAACGCAAAATTAGAACTAAAACTAAACTATTATAGCTCAAATCTACCAAACCTTGAAGTTTGATCATCAAACAAAATCTTAACTTTCTCAGAAGATCCCCTATCAGCAATTTTATGAACAGATATTATACACGAAGAATGTGCAGCATCAGACGCCAATTCCTGATGGCTAAAACCACGAATCCTTCCAACAACTCTAACTTTTCCAAAAACACTAGAGCATAGTTTCGTTTGATCTTTCGGCGTTGCAGCCATCGAGACTGTAAATTTCCACACAAATTACAATTTCAATAGCAACAGGAAACCCTAACTATCTCAATTCCCAAATTTATCGACCAAAATTCATCAAAAATTATTCAAATTGCAAAAACAAATAAAGAATAAATTAAATAGTATGCGTACAACGATCAAATTATAACAGATTTCATTAAATTCAATATAAAATAAATATTAAAAAATTTGAATTATGATATCCTTTATTAGAGAGAGTTATGTACCAGTGTGGAATGAGATGAGTGGTGAGATCAGATGGTTGGAGAGATTCGGAGAGTCGGCGAACGAGCGAATGCGGAATGAGAAGTGTGTTGAAGAAGATGTTGAGAGTAGCCGTTGGGTTGGGTGGGTAAGGGGGGAGTATTTCAAATTTGTTTTCCGCTCCTGTCTGAAGATTTTTCAACTATATTATTATTTACATGGGCTTTGCTCATGGCCCATGATTTACTACATTTAATTTCATTAATTTGAACTTAATATTCAATATTCAATATTTACATCATTAAAATTTGGGAATGACATCTAACAAAACTTTTCACTTTTAACTGATTTTATTAGATTATAGATAATATTAAACGCTCTGAAATCCATTTATATGGGCACATCAACGTCACATCATTTTTTTCTCGCTTAATTTTTTTCTTTTATCTTTCTTATGTTGAAAATACTTGTCCTTTTCATTTTTTTCGTATTTTATTTTTGAATTAAAATACAAACTTAATATTAAAAAGACAAAAAAAAAGAAAAAAGGAAAGGAAACGGGCAAGCTAGTGGCCATGCCCGAAAAGCTCATTTTGGTTGGCATGGTAATGTAGCTAGCTCGCTCACTTGCCATGTAGGGGTACGTCCAGAAAACAAAGAAATAGTAGTCAATTTAGTTCAAGATTTGGAGGGTTCTACAAACACTCAAATATTTTGGTTTAAAAGTTTGAGTTACGAGTTTAAAGTTGTAGCTTTTATTTAGTCGAAAATTTCGATTTATATTGGGTGAAATGTTTGACAAAGTAGTTATACAGTTAGTAAAAAATGTAAAAGTTATATAAAAGGACAAATTATTTAAAATCGATATAGAAAACTTAATTACATAAGGGTAACTAAATAGCGTGTATATTAGTGACTCGTTGATCTAAAGGTCTTGAGTTCAAGTTTTATAATAGACAAAAGTCAAAATAAACATTTGGTGTGATATAATACTTTTTACGGTTAGCTTTTTGTTTCAAACATATATTTTTTTCGAAATAAGACTTTTTTGAAATAACTAAAAGCTAAAAGTACATTCCTTATCTTTAGAAACATATAATTATTGTAAACACATATAATAGTTGAGTGATAATTTTATCTTTGTTTTTCATATAGACTTTTAAATAATAATAAGGAATACTAATTAAGGATAAAAAGGGTAAAGTTAATATGTTATGGGTTTTTCTAATATGTGTTCAGAAGATACATGTTTATCGATGTAAATTTTGTTTAAAAATGAATATTTTAGTTTAGTTAATGACTCTAACATGTGTTCTATGGACACATACTAGAAAAATCCATAAATACTCGAAGCCTATAAGTTTAACGAGTGTTTGGATTTCTGTTTTCAAACTCTAAGTGATTATTGCAACTTGAACTTAAATAATAAAAAGTTGGATAATCAAGTGTTTAGAGTTAGAGATAGACTTATTATTACACATAATTAATTATTTGTCAAACTGACTGTTGCAACTTCAAGATATAATCAACAATCAGTATCTAATGTTTCTTTAGTACTCCGCTCGCACCTTATGAGAAATCAAAGATTATGGACTCGGGGGAATCATGGTTATGTAAGTCTAGCTTTTTAAGGTTCCAAAAGAGTAACGAGAAAACTTACTCATCTGAAGTCTCATATATATATCGAGTCTGTTATATATTGCATAGCTCGTATACGTAAATGTGGTTTAGTCTATAAACAATAGTATTTGGCTTATTACAGCTCATAAGCTAAACCAAAAAACTGCTGCACATGCATTTTATCTATGTTCCCATGTTCAACCAACATCTACAAGTTTTTCCAGCTAAGTAACAGATTCTTTAAGAATGAAAGGCATGAAGCATGTGGTACTCCTTTTTTTTCATTACAACAGTCTGCCCGAGCTTTCATATACATTGAATCAGTACCAGTACGACTTATAAATGAATATATATTATCGACAAACAAAGGGTGGAACATAGCTACTTGATAATAATTATTACAGTAGTTGAATCTTGTGAAGTGTCATCAATTGTTATGCCCTCTTGTCTCTTGCATTGACTTACGCAAGAACCAACACGTTCATGTGCAATATATGTGCTTTCAAACGTAGATTTTATCTTTGGTTATCGTAGAACCTTAAGTTATCTTAGTTGAAAGCACAGGTAGGATGGAAGTTTTGGTATGATTGTCAAACGAGAAAAATCATTTCCTCACACAAAAAGGGTTAAGCATACCTAAATCCGCTACTATTATATATCTATATTGTATCTATCTGACTTGCTATAACCAGTAAACTGATGATGTGTGGTCGGTTTATGATAATATTAACTTTTGAAGTACGATGTATACGAAATAAATAAGAATAAATTTGGATACATTTTTTAATAACTTAACCCTAACACGCTTCTAGACGAAGAGCCAACATTGACAAAGTAACACTTTACCTTAAAACCTCCACATTTCTTGCCTTATGCTTCCCATCTGCTTCAAATGTTGACCTTGCAGAAAAATTCAAACAAAAAAAGGAATCTGTAAGTCAAAGCATTTACATTCTTTGCCTATATAACGGTTGTACTTACAACTAGATGCTTGTCCCCCAATCTTGGCTTCCTATATTAAACAAATTAGATCAGATTATTTTATGTACACCGTTGCATATAAATAAGAAAATGGCTTTTGAATAACAACAAATGTTCTATGATCACTATTTACGTTACCCTTTACATATGCATCATCTAATTGGATGGTAGATCGTAAAGGCGCCAAGTTTTGGCCATTTACATATATTTTGGTCAATTATGGTGCTACTTTATTCTAACGGGTCATATAGAAAAAGTTAAAGTTTTAGCTAAAAAAAAGAAAACGGATCAAATAAGTCATGCGGGTCGAAACTTGCTATAAGTGTGTTCAAAAGTGTAAAACCTCTTAAAAATTGCTTTATCAAGAAACCTAGATTATTATTGAAGCAATATCGTAAAAAATTCAAAAGTTGTTCCTGTTTGGAAGCCTACTAAAAGTTACCCTTATGGACTTGCCACTCAACCGACCCATCCAACTTTCCACCTCTACTAGATCATAAAAAAGCGTCCGTTGAAATTTAATCCTCGTTAGATATGCATCCTTGGGTAGTGGACGTGACAGGTTTAACTCATATACCTTAAAATGGGTAAATTTAGGTTGTATTTATTTTCAACGGGTCAAATGGGTAAAATTTTGAAAAATAATGAACGAACGGGTTAAAAGTTACTTGCAACCTCTATGACCAAGAAGGTGAATGGACTTTTGACCCGACCCGATGTATTAGTAATTACAGTACTTGTTTTGATTTGACCCTATATTGGTCTGTTACCCAGCCACCCACCCATTTTCCACCTCTACCGGATAATAAATCACGACTCATGAGCCGCTTGTTATGATTAAAAAAGGTCACATTTGTTAACAACATGTGTATATAAAATGAACTAAAAAGTAGGTAATTTGGAATATTAAATTTGATTACAGTTATTATTATAAATATAAACTTTGTCTCTTACAAACTGCAAACTGGTTTATATAATCTTCATGCAAACTAACTAATTTTTCCATCAAAATTTTTCGCCATGCTTGCATCCAAAACTTCCATACAACTTCCTGTTTTTGATGTATCGAAACCGTTAACTCCATCTTGTCTCGAATCCCTCTCATTAGCATGTAAAGAATGGGGTTTCTTTCATATAATCAATCATGAAATCACAAAAGAGCTTTATAACAAACTATATACCCTATCGAATGAGCTCTTTGATTTACCATATGACCAGAAAGTCAAAGCGGGTCCCTTGTCGAACATCAAAACATATACCCCTCATTTCATTGCATCTCCTTATTTTGAATCGATTCGTGTTTCTGGACCTGATTTCTTTACATCGGCACAAAGCTCTGCTGATGTGCTCTTGAACCAGCCAAAGTCAGAATTCAGGTAACTTGAGAATGGTACAATGATTTGTATACTTTATGTTTGAACATTTTTTTTTCCGTATAAATAGTTAGTGTGTCAAGTATGATATGATTACGGAAATTGTTTTATTTCAATAATAGTTGAATTTCATGAATAAAATGATTTTAAGAGTTCTAATGCATCAAGTTTTTGACCGATTTGACTCGTTTCCTTGCAAGAAAGATATTCAAATTCACCCATTTGTCTCATTAGAAATAAAACATAATATTTTGGTATACAGATATATACTTGAGATTTCTTTTTGGCTTTTGTTATAATATTTTCGTTCCATTTCTCTTGTCGGTTTTTGCAGTGAGGTCCTAAGAGAATATGGAAGTAAAATGACGACTCTATCAAATAAAATTGTTGAAATGCTATTAATGTGTTTAGGAGACGATTTTGGAAAAAAGTTTGAATCCGAGTTCTCTGACTCTGAAGGGTATTTACGGATAAATAACTACTCCCCACCCGAAAACATTGGAAAAGACATTGAAGGACTTGGTATGCACACTGATATGAGCTGCATTACAATTGTTTATCAAGACGAAATTGGTGGGCTTCAAGTGAGATCTAAAGAAGGAAAATGGATGGATATCGACTTTTGTCCCAAAACACTAATTGTAAATATTGGAGACTTAATGCAAGCTTGGAGTAATGGGAAGTTAAGATCATCTGAACATAGAGTAATCTTAAAAGAACGTAAAAACAGATTTTCACTAGCTTTCTTTTGGTGTTTTGACGATAATAAAGTTGTTTTTGCACCCGATGATGTTGTGGGTGAGACTAGTATGAGAGAATATAAACCTTTTTTATGTGGAGATTACATGAAATTTAGACAAAATAGTGAAAAAGGCAAGTTTGAGAAAGTTGGCTTCACTGTGAAAGATTTTGCAGGTACCGGACTTGTTTGATATTATCCGGTAAATGACTATTAATACGTCCATAATAAACAGGTAACGAATGTTACATTATTTTCTACATTCATTACCTGTTTTAGACCTTACTGTATTCTAATCGGTTTTTAATGAATGAATATAATGTTTGCTTCTTCATTTCATCACTTGTTTAATTTGTACTTTTCATATAATTTTCGCTACAACTCGGTCTATAGTTATCTTTATCAAACAATTTTATACCCAACACCGTTGCTCTAAGCCCCTAACTACTTATATCGAACATACCAATAATGTTGGTAAAGATTTTCGTCAAAATCAAAACAGTATTTAATAATTAGAGGGAAGAATGTTTTTTGACGACTATATTAAACAAATCCATCATTTGTTTATGTTTGAGAAGGGATCAAACAACGGTTGGTAATCCAATCATTTGTGTCAAAGCATCAATCGATAAATAATCGTTATGTAGGTCAAATAACATCTCATTTTGCCAACTGCTAACCAATGCTCTGCTGGAATTTTCTTCTCAATTTTTCAAATCATTACATTCTCTAAAAAATAACTAGTTTACGAGCTCTATATTAATCGGTACTAATATCAACATACATTACAACTCTTCCTACACGTTCCGTAATAATCAGCAGTGCCCACCATGAATATCGGGTTCCTCTCACACTCACCAACCGAAGCCCATTTTGGGCAGTTGTCATCTTCATCTGTGCATAAATCATCATCACTTGTTTTTAGAAGTATGGAATTCGGTCGTGTGACAGATTTCACCACGAATATCTTTGTCGCCCACCACATATCACCCTCGGTTATTGGACATCTGGCGTGTGAGCTACTTGGGTCTAAACTAGTATTTGGAAAGAGATTGAAGAACAAAATTGCATTGCCTTTAATAGGTTTCGTCATCATATTACCCTTCGCACAATCGGACCATATCTTGTTCTTTGGTCTCACACTTCCTGACTGCAATACAATTGAACCATAGATGATTAATAAAACTTTTTTTCAGCACAAAATCCGCGTCTAAAAGAGTAGATTGTTTGTCTAACCTCTAATCCGGGAAAGATGATCTGACCACCTTGTGCTACATTTGAAAGATACATCACGAGACTTGCAAGTACACTTTCACCAGTTAGCTGTATGGACGTGTTGCCTAAGTAGTTGTGGTTCTCTTTAGTCTCTTCATGTCCAGAATGAAGAACGTTAAACGGCTTACCGTTTCCTGTAGATAAATAATCTTTTTATTATGAAAACTAAGCCAGACCATGATTACAAAAAGGTAAAAAACAGAACGATGATAAATGGAGAAAAACCTTTCGGAAGAAAAGTCCATGCAGAAATTCTTTCCTCGATTCTTGCAGTCATTTCATCCTAAAAGGCATGAAACCATCACATGAATTGCAAACAATGATCCATAATGGCCTAAAATCAAAAATTACATACACACAAACTTACTTCAATTTCTGGAGAGACATCTATATTTTTGTTGTCATTTCCCTATTAACAAAGAAATGCACTTTGTAACACGCAGATGATAAGAAGTAGAGTGCTATTGATTTTAGTCATACTACTATTAAACTTACTAATTTTCCGAATATACAAAACATTTACGAAGGACTTATAGAAGGATAATGCTTATTTATAAGCGATGTTAAACAGGTTGTAACATTTGTCCTCCATGAGAATTTACATTATAATTTGTAATACAGGAAAACTAGTGAACTGGTGAAGACAGTCTCGGTTTTGGCTGGAAAGTAGGATGGGGGAGTAACACGTAGCAATAAGTTATATCTTACTTAACAATTCAGGTACCAAACAAATATGAATCTCGAGGCAAGTAAAAGAAAGAGCGTTTACCAAAGATATAAGATGTTGACACTCTTCATCAGATAAAAAACCACTGTACATAAACACCCTATATCGAAAGAAACACAATGTCAATAACAACTCCAAAAAACGAAAACATCTCCCCCTCAACTCATAGAGTACCTGACCTTGGTCCCCAAGAGAGTTGAGTAACTCGAGACGGATCAATCGTGTTAACATTCTCTAGGTTCACTACTACTTTATCCCTTAGTTCCTTTCGACTAACACAAAATATAACATAGTTATCAAATCAAGGCAATCATGATAAAAATAAGCTTGAAACAATTACAACAAATATCATAGCTGCTATAAACATTAGCATACCATTATTATATGATAGAATTAAACCCTAAAAAAAAAAAAAAAAAAAAAAAAAAAAAAAAAGTAACAAATAGAATATAGGTTTAGGGGGTGTTTGTTTGGGCTTATATAAGCGCTTATTGACATTTCGACTTATGTTTCGTAAGCCCGGATTTTCCTAGTTACTGTGTATTAATACCTTTGTACAAAGTAGGTTGAGAAACAAGACGTAAACGCTAATATAATAATAATAATAATAAGGAGAATTGAGAGATTTGTAGGCATTTTTCACCGATCGCATTACAGATACACCAGAAAACTGAAGTGACCCGAACCGAGTTTGCTCCGGAAAACCGTTTATAAATGTTGGCCCGATTTGTTGTTGGGGTTTATACGCAAAACCCGGCCCAAAATATGGTCTAAAGGCCGGGTTTTTAAAACCGGTACTTAAATTTTGGTTTTGATAAATATAACACGACTGCTAATTTAAATATTCAATTATTTTATACATGTTTGAATGTAGAGTTGTAAACGAATTGGATGGATACGGATGAATAATGTATTCATATCAGTTTATCTAATTTTGATTAGACAAATAAATGAATACAACGTGTAAACGGACAAAAGAAATTGTTCATGTTCGTTCATTAAGATTTGACTTATGTTCTTTATGTCCGTTCGTTAATAAGTTAACCGGAGATAAAAAAAAAAAACATAGATGAACATAAACGAGCATGGATAAACATAAACGGACATATACGAGTGAAACAGAAAGGTATTACTTCTATTGACAATCATAAAGACATTGACCCATGATATATTCAAAATAACGTCATTATTCTTTATATTTACATTGGTTCACGAACGTAAATGAACAAACGAGGCATTTATTCATTTTTGTTCGTTTAACTAAACAGACCCAAAAAGAACTGCCTATGTTACTTCATCTATTAAATAAACGGACATAATCAAATCTCTTGTCGAACGATTCATTGAATGTTAAATTCATTCACGATCCTATACAAACATGTATGGAAGCTATGTTTATTAAAAAGTTCTTTATGTTTTGCACATGTAATTTGGGACATCATTTAATATTTGTCATTAGACTGGATTTTTTTACATCTTATTTAATATTTCAATGTAGGTTAAATCTATTTTTTCTAATTACTTTGAGCTATTTACCGCAAAACTGTAAAAAAATAAGTATATTTTTTGGAAGAAAACAGTAAAAAGAAATTAAAAATAATAGTTTTTCAAATATTGATAATAGAATAATAGATGATAAATAATATAAGTTTATTGTAACAAAATCTGACACAATTACAAATGAATAAATAAATGAATAATAATTACAACACTTCTAGCTCATTTGGTACATTAAATATTACAAAACTCATATAGCTGAATGTGATTTTCTCAACACCATATGACCTGATTCATTTCTGTCGAATAAACGCTCAATTAAATCATCCCAGCTTTCCCCGGGTCTTTGTGGTGTGCCTGAATTCTCCCCTTCTTCAATGTCCTGAAATGTGCCATACTCGGAAGGTACTATGGCATGTGGCACCGCCAGTCTAACCGCTCTCTGTAATGCCGCCTTGTATTCATCACTATGTTCTCTTGCCAAAGTTTGCTGTCTTTCCATTTTTTGTTTTGCGGGAATCTCCATTATTGGATCTTTCTCTAACATGATCTTTTATTAACAAAAAAAAAAACAGTTTTTGATTATTTGATATTGTTGCATATAGATATAGGTTCGATTAATGGAATTGAACTAAAGATAACTCACGTTTAACGCTCTTTTGGCTTCCCTTTCTATCCAAATGATGGCATGGTCAGAAGTAGCATTGCAAGAAAGAACGATATGCTCAAATCTTCCATCAACAGGCACAGCCGTTTTTACAACGGGTGGAAACCTACCACATCTGCAACCATAATAAGCTATATAAGTTTGGTAACACGTAGAATAAAACAAACACCTTTTAAATGACCTCAAAAGTTAAAATGTTGAGAAAAGAGGTGATGGTAGGAATTCAGGTTGTACCTGAAAGGCTTTCTCTCGACAATGTGATAAAGGCGACCAGGTGCATATAGCCTTCTTGGATCTTTGATTTTCTTATCCTCTGATGTGAATGTGTCTCCTACGCATTTTAAGCACAATAAACATGGCAAACTGTTCAAACAAGAAATAACAATCGTTACTATAATTATATTATATGACATTAACACATAATACTAGAACTAAACGTGTTTTGCTTATGTTCCCAAAAAGTGACATACGTTTTGATCTTAGAGGTTAAAGTCAACATATGTAGATCCATTTACCAAATTTAAGTCTATTTTTTTTTCTATCTACAATCGAGAAAATGGGCAAAACTAAAAATGGGTCTATGTTATTTTTCATTATGGATTGTAATTTATCAGACACGAACCGCGAAACTAATATTTAGCAACATCTAGATATAAGCAAATTGTTGAAACACATAAATATATAATATAATGTTCTTATTCTCTTTTCTTGTAATTCAAATTACGTGTGCACTTTATATCAAAATATTAAAGATCTTAACAATAAATTCTTAATTACCAGAAAACCGATTTAAAAATGTCTTCTAACGGGGTGGATGTCCTCGGCAAGAAATCATCCTGTTTCAAAACAAAGCAAGATTTAAACCATAGTCCATATCAAACAAGTTAAACACACAAAAAAACATATAAAAAGTAGAAGAAAAAAATAACTTGCCTGGAGCACAACAGAATTAATAATATCTGCATATCTAACCGCCAAATTCAGTGACATACATCTAGCAGGTGCAATAGAAAAACACCGAACCCTTTTCCTATCAATATTCCCCAACTTCTCTCGGTTTTTCACCACCACCATTGCCAGCAAAGCAGCCACACCTGACCCAAGTGAGTGACCAGTAAGAGTCAAAGTATAACTCGGGTACATCTCCAACAACTTCTTCAAAGTCTCACTTTCTGCATCTAATACAACTCCAGCTGCTTTTAACAACCCGTTATGAACATAGCCACCATCAAATTTCCTTTGACCCAACTTATTATCCAACAAAACTGCATAATCCGTATGACTCGCCAAATTAAGCCCCCTAATCGCAAGCACTATATCACCATGAGCATGATCCAAATACAACAAATACGGCGGAGCCCGTCCATGAGTATCGTCATACGTCCTTTTCAAAACTATACAATCCGGATCAATTCCATATCCACCAGGAGGTTCCCAAAGAGGGCATCTAAGATCATCTTCATATACTGCAAGAATATACCGGCAAAGCCTAGGAACAGGTTCGAATTCTTCAGCTGTAGCCACACCCCATGATTCACTATCATGGCCTGCGGTATGAAGGCATCGTTTCCAAGCCCATCTAGCACAAGCTATACAGTACACACATTCTAGAAGAGGAATGCCACATATAATTGACATTGTGGCTTCAAAGACACAAAATTATCATAGGGTAATCTGCAACAAATAGTAAATAATCCAATAATCGAAAACCGAAAGATAAGTTATTCAAACTATAGACATTTGATCAAACAGATGGAGGGCATAAGTCTATACACAAAAAGTTTCAAACTTTATACTATATACAACTTTATAGCTACAATTACAAGCTAAAATATTTTATTTTTTATGATCAAAGAAATAATAACCAAGATTTTGATAATTTAAGTTCAAGAAACACTAATTAAGCTCAAAATTAAAGTACCCAGATTAGGGTTTATGTTATAAAAATTACCCAAAATACATAAAACAAGATACTACTAGATTTAAATTATGAAAAATTGAAAAAAAAATTAAGAAAATTACCTTTGAAATAAAGTCAACTGCTTTGGAAAGAAAGCATAGTTTCCAAGATTCAAACACAGTCCAGACACGTAGTTTATTAAATATTCATTACATTAAATGTTTTGTTTTACTATATGAGCTTATGAAAGGAAAAAAATACGTGTGATTTTAATATTTTATTTAAGTATCGAAAAAAAACTAGTTATTAGCTTATATGCTTACGAGCTTATGAAAATACGAAACAAACATCCTTAGAGAATTGAAAAAAAAGAAAAAACCCCGAATATTCTACATTCTTTAAAGCACGTGATATGTATGCTGGACAATGTTTTCACATATTTATTGGGCTTAATTATGGACTGTTATCCAGTGGGCTTGAAAAAGATATTGGACATTTGGACATGATGTTGAATTTACATTTTTACCCTTGCTTTTAGTCCAAATTTTCATTACAATATTGTAAACTGAATCCTAATTCAAAACCCTAATTTTTTTTTTTCAATTACACAAAAAAAAAAAACTAAGGTAAATTCAGCATCTTTTATTGTTTTTTATACCTGGGTATTTTTTTAATTATGTTTTTAAGTTTGATTTCAACATTTTCTTTTAGTATTTATTTAATTTAGCATCTGGGTATGATAAAAATTATATCTTTATTAAATTATTATGTATAGTCTACTTTCAGTATTGTTGGTTTAGTTTTGTAATTTTAGTGAAAGTGATAGTTTGAAAATGATGTACTGTATATATGTGTTTTTGTAAAACAGGTGATGGCTCCGAAGCAGCCGAATACTGGTCTTTTTGTTGGATTAAACAAAGGTCATGTTGTGACTAAAAAGGAGTTGGCTCCTCGTCCTTCCGATAGGAAAGGCGTAAGTTCTCTATTAATTATAGTTCTTACTAGTTACTAGTTTGACGTATGAGTGGTTATCGTTGGAAAGTTGAAATGTGACATTGAATGATCGGGATCAGATAATTAGTCGTGATAAAACTTGGTGTAGGAAATAATCTATGGAAGTAATAGATAAAAAAAAAAAGATGGGGCTCATTCGTTGATTATTAGTATTCTTGACGTTAGTATCATTTGACCGCTGTATAGAAAGTTAATAACGTAATCATAGGCTGACGCATTACAAAAACACTAGAAAAGGGCATATCCATAGTCCATACACCCCATTAGTTTTGGTTAAATTTTTCTTTATTTCGTCTTTGCATTATTTGTTGCTTAATTGGTAAGGTTTCTTTTTAAAATTAGATGCGTGTAGAATGTAAAGTAGATATTAAGTATGAGATTTGGTGTTGTTTCTTTCTGCAGAAAACGAGCAAAAGGACCCATTTTGTGAGGAATGTAATAAGGGAGGTTGCTGGATTTGCACCTTATGAAAAGAGGATTACGGAGTTGCTAAAAGTTGGAAAGGATAAGCGGGCGTTGAAGGTAGCTAAAAGAAAATTAGGTACTCACAAGAGAGCAAAGAAGAAGAGAGAGGAGATGTCAAACGTCCTTCGCAAGATGAGGTAAAGTTTCTTTAATAATACTACATTTTTTTTAGTTTAGTCGATAATAATAGTCGTCATATAAATGCTACACAAAATTGATAACTTTTAATAATGTAAATATGATATCATTTGCAGGGCTGGTGGTGGTGCAGAGAAGAAAAAGTGAGGCACCGGGAATCTGAATTTTTGCTTGAACAAACTCTTGTTAGCATTGTATTTGGGGTGTTAGCATATGCCTAAAAATTTGATTTGTTTTTCGTCAAGAATTGACTTCAAGTTAGTTATAATGTACTGCTCCTATATGTTTTTGTGACTCGAGTTTCTTAATGGAATTGCTTTTTAAGGCAATTGAGATTGATCCCCCCATTCACAGCTTTTTAGTTTATATATGTTTTTCCGATTTAGACTGGTATCATTTTTCAGTTTTAGTCGGAGCAATACTTTCTGTATATATCTACGGTCTTGTTGCTTATAAAAGTTATAAGCAAACACGCTACAGATACGTAATCTTATTTATACGTATATATTTACGTCGGTAACGAAAATAAAAGAAAAAAGATACAATGTTCTAACCATTCATAAGATACAGAATTGTGTTTTCAAAATATTCATAAGATACAGATGAGAAGTTGAGCTAACCATTCTCAATTTCAATATAATTCCTACCAACTTATCTACTTATCGACTAGTCATCACGATTCTCCTCATACGATTTCGTCTATATAAATCTAAAGCAACATGAACGTACATTACCAAACCAACAAGAAACAGTGTCATAGCTTCTTATTCCTCAAATTCTCTACACATTCCAACAACAATGGTACGTTACAATTTCAATTCGTTTCTTGTAATACTATTGTCCATCACTTTAGCATCAATAAGTGGTGGGATGGTTTCTGGAGCACGTAATCTTTTGGAGGTACCCGAACATCCAAAGCCTGAGATCCCCGTTCTTCCAAAGCCTGAAATTCCTGAGCTTCTGAATCCCAAACTTCCTGAGATTCCCAAGCCTGAAGTTCCCGAGGTTCCAAAGCCAGAGGTCCCTGTGGTTCCAAAGCCAACTCTTCCCGTAGTTCCAAAACCAGAGGTTCCTGTGCTTAAAAAGCCCGAAGTTCCCGAGCTTCCAAAACCCACACTTCCAGTGCCTCCAAAGCCTGAGTTCCCAGAGCTTCCAAAGCCCACACTTCCAGAGATTTCGAAACCAGAGCTGCCAATTCTGCCAAAACCAGAATTACCGAAGGTTCCAGAGATCCATGACCTGCCTAAGCCCACATTGCCAACCATTCCAGAGTTTCCGAAGGAGTTTCCTATCCCTTCCCTTCCCCATCCTTAGAGAAGTCCTGTCGTGAAATCTTGCGATTTTTCTATTAGTGCCAAATTAAGATCTTCATCATTTCAGATCGATCCATATATGAAGACTCGATTTTTCTATCTTTATTAATTTCCGTTGATGCCTTGTAATTAATTAATGGATTTCATATACCATTTGTATAATATTTCTTAGACATTACATAGATACTTTGTTAAACCTGTTTGATATATTTCATCTATGAGGTTATTATGCTACAACTCAAACGGCTTGGGTTAGTTTTAAAATACTTTTTGTGCAGTTTTTTTTTTAACTTTTTTACAAGTAAGTTCGTTTCAAATATAATTACAAAATTATGTAGTTGATAACTCACCACATAAAGAGCTATTTTAATAGGTTCTAGATTATTAAGGGCACATTACTGCAAAATTTGTGCGGTTTTATGATAACCAAAAAGACAAGAAATGTACCTTCAAAACTGCGATCCTTCTTGTTCAAGTCATTTCTTTTATCATATAACGAGTGATCGATATAGCATGTCTCAGAGTCTCTTCCCTGAAAAAATTGATGTAGAGACTTGCAAAATTTGGTTGAGCTCTTGAATATTTATCTTCACCAAGATGATTGAAAAAGGCATCAAAACTCCTCACCGGGAGATGGAGGCTGCAAAAATGTTGAAAGATATGGAGGAGATAACAAATGTAAAAAGAAAAGATGGTAAAAGAATTTGTTTAACATTTCATATCATTTCCCGAACTTCTCAAGATATATCAAAGTCTATCAGTTTTTTGAAGATGTGAGAAATATGATGTGAAACTATATAAGCCGGAAAATAGGTTTTACAAGAAACTAACATGGAAATATAACATACATACTCATCGGTCTATGCACTAGATCCAAACAAAAACGTTTGGATGTGCGAGATCTACTTTCCTTATTCTTAACATACATTCGCAAGTTTTCACTTCTACTATTCGCGATTTCTTTCTCTGCTTGATTCTAAAAAGATCAAAACGTGCATTGCCCGATGCATAATTATGTCTTGAATTTAAGTGTAACTTTCTCGACAGCCTGTGATGTCCATTCTTTCAACTGAGTTATCAGAAGGAGTACCTTCTCAATGATCCTATCAATTGTTTCTTTCGATTTTCCCTTTATGTCGGTTGTCATTGGCTTGAGTTTGTCAACCAAGTTTTGAGCTCTATTTTTAGTTTCTTGGACTGAAAACTCACTACCAGCACTGAGCCATGTAACGCCAGCATTTGCTTCTTCACGAAGATCTTGGTCCACGACGATCTTCATTCCTTGACTCTTCCAATGGTCTCTAGCTTCTTCTAGAACCTTTGCTTGCTCTTTTGCTCGTTTTGCCTCCTCTTCAGCCCAAGATCTTGACAACAATCGAATAATAAGACGTTTGAGTGTTTGGCAAATTCTGACGTTTTAAGGTTGGATAAAATGACCAAAAAGGACATTAAATTTTGAGAAAAAGGCTAGAGCTTACCTGGCCATGGACAAGGCTTTACGCTCAACTTCTAGTTCATGCTGCAACCTTGCAATCTCCTGATTCTCGTGTTCTACATTGGTAAGAAGCTTGTTCAACTTTTCCTTCTCGTTTAATATTTCTACTTTGTTACTCATAATACTCTGCAACTGTTCGTCAACTTCATGCCTTAAGTTTGAAAATACTTCCATTTCCGAATCCACAGCCGCACGCTCTTCCATTAACTTCATGTTCTCTTTCTCACGTTCGGCTTTTAGATTCTCTAATTCTTGTTTCACATCTTCGGTCATATTCTCCACAGTGGCGATCTTTTCCATTTCCAGCAAAAAAACGTTCTCAAAATTTGCATTAATTTCTTTCTCTACTTGATCCATAAGAGAAGTATGTGCAGCAACAGCCTTCTCAGCAATATAATCTGCTTCAATTCGTGCAAGTTCCTCACTAACTATGTCAGAAGCCTCACTACATGCAATAGCAACAGCTGCTTGGGCTTTCGTGACTGGTTTATCAGGCTGAAATAGCCTTGTGTAACCTGCCAAAATAAATTAATCAGTCGAGTAACAAAATATATGAACGAGTCGGGTAAATTTGGCCCGAAACACTTTCATCCAAAAATTCTATAAGGAGTTAGGATGTCAATTATGCTTACATAAATTATATTAATTTTAATAATTTTTTATTATAAAATCATTTAGCAGATTCTAGGCATTAAAAGTACACTTTGGGAGACTTTCAAGTTTCGACCCATTTGACGTGTTTTAGTTTTTAATCATTGTTTTAGCTTACCAAATGCAAGGGATACTATTCCTTGATCTCCTTTTGACAAGTCTGCTATGAGTGCAGGCCACGCATCTGGACTGATTTTGTCAATGTCTATGAAACCAGAACATTGTTGAAGGATCTGCAATGTCACGAAACATCCTTCTCTAAAAAAAATTATGATATAACTTATTAGAAAATTGGGCTAGATACAAGGTTGTCTAACCGTTCTGTCAGCTACTGGAAGCAATCTTCTCTCTAGAGACATCTTCCAGCTTACGAGGTCCTGCCTGGATAAGGGGCTGCAAGATACGATATAATAAAATAAGTCAGTTTCAATCTATATATTAATTTCTATGAAACTAAAATAGGCCAAAAAGACACAAATGTACCTTTCGGGAGAGAAGTTCATAAAACTCGTGTCGTGATCTGAAGGATTTATGTCGTTTCTAGAAAGCTTGCTGGCAATAAGCCCAGCTTCGGCCAAGCCTGAAAATCGAAATCAATTAGAATCTTGAAGCAGAAAAATATTGAGATCCGTAAATTTTACATTTTTGAGATTTCTAGCTTCACCTTGAATAGATGAAAAATCGGGATCTTGAGGTGTAATGTCATCGAATGCAAGTTCAGTAACATTCTCAATATACATTGCAGGATACACTTTCGATAGAGTGTTCCTACACGATATAATAACTAATAATCAAATTTGTCACAAATTTTTGAGTTCAAACACAACAATGCAAGCAAACATGTGTACCTCGAAAGAGCACTGCTGGCAGAAACTAACCAACGAGCATATTCACGACGAGTACATATATCACCAGGTTGAGCAGAGCCCTCAACAACCTTAAAGGATTACACTAAAATGTATTAATAACAGGTATGATATGATGAATTTAAGGTCTACATTTACCTTTAATACTTGCAAGGCTGCTAGTGCATTCCCCTGTATTTGATCTAAAACGGCAGGAACTAACACCTTCAAAGCCACTGGCTCACTCGGTGTATGAAATATAGAAATTTCATCTGCAGTTATCTATTTTCGTTCTTAAGACTTTTTTTATTAATAACATCTATCTACTTCCATCCGAAAAACATAAAATAATAGTGTGTGCAAATTATGTTTCATTTATCATTGGTATCGTGTGTATATTAGTAAGAGATTTTGTATATACCTGTCGTTCCTTCTAAATGTCTATCGTCTATCGTTCTGTTATCATTCTGGTCAGCAGACAGCAATGACTCTTCCTGCTGTGTTGTCACCAACGGTTCCATTTTCTGTTTCGACACTATAATAATATAAACACGTAACTACTAATTAGGGACATAACATAATATACATTCTCGGTTTAAATCGGGTAAAATATAATATACCAGAGGCACTTTTGGTTATACTGATCACACCAAATGTGAGTCCAGCCACTCCACCTCCAATCATACCTACAACAAATAAATTACGTCATTTCGGTTTCGAAAAAGAAAAATGAATAGATTATCACTTCTTACCTCTTAATATCGGTTTCGAATTCGAGTGATTCGATTTTTTACTTCCATTACTTTCAACGAACCATCCAGAGAAGTTAGAATTAGTTGGTAGTTCAGTTACATTACCGGTACCGTTATCTGTAGAAGAACATCGAATTTGACGGTGAACACGCATTTGAAGATACATTGACGGAATATTCCGGCTATTAATGGTGGGTAATCTGAACTGATAACAGCTTGGAGCTCGTGTTAACGGAATATTCATGGCGAACTAAATTAGTTAGGGTTTTGTTAGGGTTTTTGAATGTTATATGAGAAAGACGATAGACTGATTGGATGATTGATTCTGTTTGTCTGTTAACGGTTAATTTTCATTTGTCCCTCTGTTATGTCATCTGTTTTTTATTTAAAATTAAACACGGTTTTATCCGGACATTTTGTGTTATTAAAATATGCAATAAGAACTCAATATGTGCGATTTTAAAATGTAACCGACAGGCGACAGCTACTATTTGAAACTCGAAAATATGAAGCCTGACCCCTCGAGAATGGTCATCGATATATTGTTCAATGTGATCAATCAAATCATGTAGTTAAATCATGATCAAGCTAAATTAAATACAGAGTAAATAATTAAAGAAAAAACTTATTATTAATAGAAAAAAAAAAATATTAATTGTAAGGAACAAGGATTTGAATAAGCTTTGATATTTCATTTCACAAAAAGGTTACACAATGTAAAATGGTGAATCATTACTACTGAAAATTACTATTACGTTTAGAAGGCTTTTTTTAGTAATATGGAACCTGAATTTCGAGATCCTATCTCTATTCACTAGTATCAGCTAACTGCTAGAGGGCCTCATAAGCCAATTACAAGATATGATTCTGGATTTTGTTACAAATTAACTAAATTCTGCACTAAAGTGAATAGAACTGTGAATAAAGATATTCTCGAATCTTGTAATAATCCTCACACAGTGGACCTTCGATAACAATTTGTTGGATAGCAGCAGCACCACCCTATACGAGAAATTGATTAAAAAGCAAATTACCTCATGATATAAACTATAGGTGGCAAAATGAGGGTATGGGTCAGTGGGTTGGGTAACGGGTCAAAAAGGATAGTTTTTTGCATTTTCATAAACAGGTTGGGTCGGGTTGTGTTGTCATCCAAAAAAATTTATAACATGATTTGTGTGCTTTGTTAGGTTTTACGATTAAAATAATATAGTTTGGATAACATTCAACCAATTTGACCGGTAAAAGATGGTACACTAGCACACAACCCAAATCGGCCCATTCAAAAGTAAACGGGTGGAATTTGCCACTTAGAATATACATCTTAAAATTATACTATTCCTTTTAAGTAAAATTAATGTTACACACCTTCTGACTAGCATCCCCGACTTTCCTCAGTGTCACGTACTCCCCACAACGTAGGGCCCCACCGGAAAATTCAACCTGAAATTGTGTATTGATTCATGGTCATAATTCATAAATATAACTTGAACAGAATAACAGATAATAGGAGATTCATTTGATTGCATTGCAAGCACAAGAACAAATTACCTGAATACCCTTCCCTGCAAGAAACTGCTTAAAATCCGCCATTTTTAGATCTCCAACAAGTACTGATTTGTGAGGTGGAGGTGTTGTTGAAAGTGGAAGTGACGACAATGTGCCACTTTCTGTCTTTTCTACCTCAGAATCAATCCATGCTATTTCATAATCTCCAAGCTGTAGTGAACAGATAGTTCATTAGTCCACAACTTTGACTTTTTCAAAGTCAAATAAAGTTAATTTGACCAAATCAGTTAATAGTATAACTTAAGTTACCTTTTTAAATAGAACATTGCTCATCAGTTTCTCGGACAGTTGAACCTATTTATATCACATGAACAAACCTAAATAAACATGGATTGCAAGATAAATGGTCGAAAATAACATCCAATTAAACTTCTTATGTACCTTATAAGCACATAAATCTGATGTGACGTCAATTGTTTCCTCAATTTGAGGAGCATATACATGGGGGCAAACAGTTTTTAAACAGTGTTGCTTCAAATGTTCAGTGGCCTCAGCTGAACCGTGCACCAAAACCTAGTAAAGAAGATTTTAACATAGAAACAACATTTTTACTGTTAAAAACGTTATATGTAAAATAATTATGGTGCTAATAAAAGAAGAAGATAAAAGAAAACGCATACAAGTTTCAAGGGAGCAACATGAGCTAAAATTGATTTAATCGAACGACCATCAGAACGTCCTTCAAAATCCATGTAAACCAAGGAACATTTGATGTGAACCTGAAAAAAGATATAATACCAATATTAACATAGTAAATAAAAAGTTGAAGCCTTTAGCGTAGATTTTTTTTTTTAGCAGAATATTAGAAATAAAGAAACTTACAGTAAGTTCCGAAGATACGATTTTTGACGGGGTCGTATCAAGCATCAAACTAGCAGTGTTTTCATCCAGTTTTCCATCAAGATCTCCACCCATCTATAAACACATTACCAAATAAATGTATCACATAAACAATTAATTCTATATCGACTAAAGGAAACATGGAGTTAAATAAAACTTACATGCATGGCTCCCATGTCCATATCTTCATCCTTGATTACGTAATCATCTGGATTAATAACTTCTCCAAAATCATCCCATTCAGAGGTGTTATCGTAGAACGGAAACATCGGTGCAACACTAGAAGATGGCACAAATCCATCGATTAGTACATCACGATACGCTTCCCCACGCGTTCCAGCAGCTGCTTTATTAAAAAAACAATAGGTTTCTACGTTAATAATATGGTTTTTGGAATCATGTTTAATCATAAGTAAAGGAGGAAAGATAAAAATACCGTCGACTTGATTATGACCATCAATAATCATTGGATCAGGTTTGGTAACATCGTTTACAGCAGATTTTAGTTCGTCTTCCTTCATAAGAGTGGCTTTTAAGGCCTCTTCTTTTTTAATCTTTTCTTGTTCTTCTTCATATGCTGCTAATTCGTCCCCAACTAATGGAACTCTTTTCGATAAGGTAACTTTAACAGCTTTAGGAGGTGGATCTGACTGTAGCTTTCGTGCACGAGTACCAAACTACAATATATAACTGTGATTTGTTAGAACCAATATTATGTGCAAGACAGACCAAGAGAAGT
This sequence comes from Senecio squalidus, assembly GCA_910822075.1. Classification (NCBI taxonomy): domain Eukaryota; kingdom Viridiplantae; phylum Streptophyta; class Magnoliopsida; order Asterales; family Asteraceae; genus Senecio; species Senecio squalidus. Next base: position 51,990,181 of record CAJVGC010000589.1, on the reverse strand, counting down.
ATTTTACTTTAGCACAAAAAATAAAAGCTTTAGTGCAGAAACTGAAAAAAAACATTTATGGTTCAGACTAGAGGTGGTCGGGTTTATAAATAATTAATGTGATAAATATGATTACAAATAATATAGTTTCTAATTAAAAAAACGATTTAGAGGGTGTTTTCACTAACATTCACTTTGGGGGACTTTTAACCCGTTTGACATGTGCGACCCACGTGACTTATTCACTTTTAGATAACTTTTTGAATTCACCCATATGAGATTAAAGAAGGAAAAAATTAACCCATTCATATGTAACCTCAAGTTCAAACCACCCAAACCAGTAGCAGACGGTGCTTGAAAAAGAAAACATTTACTAGTTGTGATGCATATATCACGCAATTAATTTATCCTATAGCAAGACTATAACGAGAGTGCCCGTTTAGCACATACCTGGCCTCTTTCAGTAAAAAGAACGAGATTCTTTGAATTCAGCTGCCCAATCTACAAATATATCATGCGAAAATCCTACCTCTAAGCTGGCCATCGAAGCTAGACAATCTAAACAAGAAGTACAGTCAATACCATCAATTATGTATTTAATGATAAGTACATGAACTTGTTACACTCCAAAGTAGGGTTTCAGTTACCTTTGGACCCTCTGGAACAATTTCTAGTTCGGACCTTACTGATCAAAAGAGTAACATGCCTGCAATTAAATGTTAAACTTCATGTTAATACCTAGTTGTGGTCACTAATAGAGAAATCACGTCAGATGAAAAGCTCTTACTTAAGAAAGGAAGGCATTATCACGAGTGTGCTCAAATGACTTTGCTATTGAATCACTCATCCACTCAAGGAAACTCTTGACATAATCAATAGTGCTCGAGGATACATATGTGAGAAAGTAGATAGGATAGGTCAAATGATTTTGTTCCCAATACTGCAACATTAAGAATAGATCTTATAATTAAAAAAAAAATGAAAAGGAAACATATATGAATATCTTGATATACCATAGGTACAAAAATCGTAACTTTTATGCAGACTCACCTGTTCGAGTATCAAAAGCAATTCGAGTACTCGGCCAGCAGTATCCACGGGCAGTAACACATTTCCATTTGCCTCTTAAAGTGTTTAGCATAGCATCTAAAATTTCCAGGACGAATAACAAATCCAAACAGAGACAATATTAAAAACAGCTTGCATATTCCAGTGTACAGATTGTAGAGGTGGCAAAATTTAACTAGTTAAACCTGGCAAAAGTACAAAATAAATATATATATATATAGCTTAAGGAAAAGGGACAAATGTTTTGAAAGTGTTTCGGCTCAACTCAACCCTAACCTGCTTTGTCTGTACCATAATTTACCCGTATGACCTGGTCCCTCAACTAATAAGCTACTTAAACAGCAAAAGTCAATCGCTACTTACCACTAAGTTCCTGATTCCCGTTGACGTCTATAAGGCTGGTTACTCAAAGCATTATATGCATCTTTTATAAGAACAGCAGGATCGAACAAATGATTCTAAAACTGTTCCATTTTAAATGCCTGAAAATTACATCAGCAAGTAAGAATATTCGCATTGAAAAATAATCAATAAAATAAAAGAGGCAGCTGGTATGGGGAGACCTCTCTTTGCGATGATTGAAGTCGACAGCATATATGACATCTTCTCCGTCTTTAGTTATTTTCAGACAGTTACCTCCCAAAAGATGACCACCAACATGAGGTGCAACAACTATACCCCTCCCCTTTTCCTGACATTAGTCCATTGAAAGATAAGACTGAAAATACTATGTACAAAACCATAGGAAGAAACAATAAGATTAGCAAAGAAAAGGCACACCAGATAAATGACAATTCTGAGAGTAGGTTAATCTTGTCACATTTTGGAAGGCGGAATCAATATATCCAGTGTGAACAAATCAAACTCTGATACTTGCTGCAGATATACGAACTTAGTTAGAACGCTAGTAGAATCGTTTACATGAGGAAGCAATCTGCATTTACGATTGATTTTCTCGGAGTAGTTTGGTCATGTAATTCTAAAGTGATTATAACAAACATGAAGAATTAAACCTCAAAATCAGATAATCAGTTAAGTTAAAGATGAGGGTAGTTAGGTAATTTTACATTTAGAATGCCAGCCATGGTTTTCCAAACAATTAACTGATAATGATCGATTATTCATTATTGTGACTTACCAGTCACAATAATCACTTTAGAACGCACATCCAAACACACGCCTAGACATTAACCATTCCCAAATTTCCAATATACCAAACTTTTTCAACGTGTATCATTCCTATTATATAACATGTATTATATAAGCGTTTATCAAATCTAAATAGAAATGTAGGGACAGATATTTCAACCTTACGGGAAAGATAATGATCATACATAGTTAACAGCCCTAATCTAAACACCGGTTCAGTTGCATAAACCGGAGCAGAAAGCCCAAACTGTTTCATAGCATACGGTAACGCACCAAGATGCAAAGTATCCGAATGCGACAACAGAACAGCATCAATACTTGTAGCAACCCTGCATCAGAAAATAACAATATTTAAATCTCCATAACAAGTTACTCTCTTCATAGAGGGAGACACTAATGGTGCATTTTAAGAGTGTTTTTTTGTGATATTAAATATTCACAATCAAATTATCGACCTAAAACCAAATACAGTACACACAACACTATTGATATACGCCTTCCACGATTGACGTTCTACATAGAGTTATACAACCACAATATGAAGATTCAGCTTACTTAAACACGAATCTACTTATTAGATTATTAGTCACAATATCATATCATCGATATCAAAACTCGCATCTAAACACCTCTCATTTGACTCTGAATTCAAATAAACAAACTGAGAGAGCTTCAAATTCACTATACATTTAGAGAGAAAAAAACTGAAATTTATCAATTCTATAGGTAGCAGCTAAATTGCACTGTTGCGAAAACTAATTAACACCCTAGAATATGGTACACACAACACTATTTGCATACGCCTTATTGATCGAAGTTCTACATAGAGGTATACAACTCTCCAATATAAAAATTCAACTTACTTAAACACAAAATCTAATTATTATAATTAAACGCGTCTCGTTTGACACCGAATTCAAATAAAACAAACTGTGAGCATCAAATACATTTAGCGGAAACCTAATTTCTGCATTTAGTATTCGAATGAAGGAATAATATAACGATTAAATTAACAAATTAACAATGCTATGAGAGTGATGAAAGTAAACCTGGAAAGAGGGTTGAAGAAGAGCGGGATCGTTCCAGCCGCAATCGATTAGTATATTGAAGCCGTCGATTGAGACTAGATATGATAACGGATTTTCATTGTATACTCCACATAGTGGCGTTACTTGCACGGATGTCCCCATGCCGGAAACCTAATTTTCTGCCGGAGATTGAAGGAATCGTTGGACTGGTAGTTTACAGAAGACGGGGGTAGCTTTTTAAGTAGTGTAAGGGGGTGTTTCTTTTTTAAAAGCTCGATAGCTCAATCGGGGTTCATAAGCTTTTTTAAATGGGCTGCTTATAATTCAAAAATTGTGTTGATAAGATTTTTTTTTTTAAATTATCTAAGCTTGTTAAATAAGTCAAAACAAGAAGACGGGATAGCTTTTCAAACTTATTGTGTTTTTTCTTGGAAAATTAGAGTGTAAAACTTTTTGAAAAATAAAATAATTATAATATATACGAAACTAAAAAATTACGTAATCAAACCTCCTAGATTACTAACTCTTTTTATTCTTTTTATTATTTTATTTTTATTTAAGTTATATAAAAACAATAAATATCTCACTTCAAATATAAGAGTTAATTACATGGGTCGTCACTATGGTTTGCGTCATTTTCACCGGTCATCCCTATTACTTTTTTTACACCACTAGTACCTAAGTTTGAATTTTTTGCCTGCAGAGTCCCTATTTGGATGTACCGTTAAATATGCCGTTAAGTCAGTGACACGTGGGTCACACGTGAGGGTATTCTCGTCTTTTTAATTTTCTCTCTTATATTTTAATATTCATATCCCAAAATCCCAAAACCCCCCAAATTAATTACCCAGAAACAACTTTCAATCACTTTAATCCACCTCTTCAATCTTAGGACTAGCACCTCCCTTGAACCACCAGCTAAAGTACCGGTCAAAACACCGACACCTTTCGCTCTTATTTACCGTAGTCATACCGTAATCAGTCACACCGTAATCTCTTCGCTGGTTGCCATTGTCATATTGTCATCTCCATCAGAACCCTATGGAAGGTGTTCGATTTAGAAATTTTGGTTTTTTAAAAACCCAAAATTCAGTTGGTATTTATCAGAATTTGTATAAGGGATTCGCAATCGTGGTTGAGATATGATGGCTTGGAGGTGGTGTTTGCAGCAAGATGGTGATGGGCTGAGATATTACGGCTTGATGGTGGTGGTGATATGGAGGCAAACAAAGGGACAGGATGGTGGTGGCAGCAAGATGGTAGTGGTGGTGGCTTACTGGCTTGGAATTATGCCCAATTGAGGGTCACGGTGGTGGTGGTGGTGATATAATTGCAACCACCCATTTGTATGATTAGGATCTGAATTCTTTGTGAAAATGAATTTGAAACAATTCTTAAATTTGTGATTAATCTACTGGGTTTACTACAAATTCAAGAAATGTTGTTTAATTTATTGATTATTAACTTTGTTTCTTTATAAGAGAAAAGTAGTCGGAGGCTGTGAAAGAGGAGAAAGAAGAAAATGGTGGGAAGAAGAAAGAGAATAGTGATTGTTAGGTGGGATTAGAAGGATAAAATGACTCTATCTCATTCTGTAACTTGTGCTTGAATTCCTAGGACATATAACTATAGGTTAATATATTTTACTTTTATTGAGTTTTAATTCTGTAACATCTCTTCAATTTCAATTCTTGTTATAATAAACTATTATATATGTGTTTTTTGAAATGAAGATTGGAAAAATTAATGTGTTTGTGAATATTAGGGTTCTTGAAATTTGGGGGTGGTAAATTGACAAAATTGCCCTCACATTTTTCTCACATGATAAGACTTAACGGCATATTTAACGGCACATCCAAAATAGGAACCCACAACAAAATTCAAACCTAGGTACTAGTGGTGTAATAAAAAAGTTATAGGGATGACCGGTGAAAATAACGCAAACCATAGGGACGACCCATGTAATTAACTCCAAATATAATTTTTTTAAATCAATCAAAAATCAAACTTTAGACCTCTTTTATTTAAGATTTAATCTAATTTTTAAATTATCCTTCAGGAATATATTTATTGAATTATTTATATAATCAAAGACTCATTGTTTAGGTCCGTAAATTCGACATTCAAAGCTCGTTTATCATGGATTATGTGATATGTTATTGTAATTTTAAGTTCATTTTATTTATATCAATAACGCATGAACTAAATTTGTACAAATGTAATTTAAGTTATAGAAAATTCATTTAACAATTATTAGAACAAAAATTAGGGTTTCTAATATTCTATAAAAGGTTAACTCATTTCTGTTTCTAGAAATGATTTGAGCTACAATTAACCATAATTCTTTGTTGATTCATAGTTTTCTTATTCAAATACTATTTTCGTATGGTATCATAGTTACATAGATATGAGATAGAAGCTTTGAGTTCGACTCTCCTTTCACTTGATTTGTATGTAGTTGGGACTACTGATTGTTGATTAACTTCTGATTTGATTTGATAGTCATGTCAACATCTACAACTACTTTTATTAATGGGTTAATTGTGCAAAGTTCATAGAATAATTTGTTGTATCTTGCAATTTTGGATCATCCTTGCATGATGTTAACTAATACATTATTCAATGGATGTAGTTTTCTAGGTTATAGTCCTGTTGTGAAAATGGGGCTAGGTGCTAAACTGGAGTTTGGATTCATAGATGGATCGATTCTAAACCATAGTTTGGGGATACAAACTTTCAAAGATTGACTAGATGTGATTACATGGTAGCTTGTTGGATCTAGATTTTTATGATTGTAGAAATGTTAGATGAGCTCCTGTATGCTTAATTTGTTGCTAAAATGTGGAAAGAATTGGCTAAGAGGTCTCGGAATGAAATCCTACGAATTAAGTAAATTAAAATTATGAATGTAATAAAGATTGAAATTAAGAATTACGAATCAAGTAAATTTAAATTGGTGTTAGGTGCTAAACTAGACATCTCATGATATTTAGGTTTTATAAACACTCAATCACTCCAAAAGTTAATCTTAGTGTAAATATATATAATCGCTCGAACTTTAGACATGACAAGTATTCTAACATAGGCTTGATAACATATCACTATAGTCTAAGTAGATATTAGAGGACTTTATTGGTCGTTACAATGGGTAAATGGTAATAATGTATGAAATAACGGATGATGGTAAAAATAAATGATATATTTCATTATCAGCTTCATGTTTTTTTGTTGCTACTGCTACTCGCATACAAACTCAAGATATAGCGAGTCTCTTACAAATGTTCATCGTCTTATTGTTGCTCTAGATCAAAGAAAGTCGTATAATATTGAAGATATTTGTAAATTGGCAAGAAAGATATAATCTTTGGACTTTATAGAGCATGAACATATTCAACTAAAATCCGAGTTACAACCTTTTGAGTCACATATGTAAAATAATCCATAGTTGAAAAATGTATGTACACTTTATGAGTTGTGTTTAGGGTTGAATGAAACTGGAAAATCGGAAACTTTATCCTTTGGTGGACCGATTGATTCGTCTAATATTAACTCTTCATGTGTTCAACTGCATCGAGTGAAACAAAGTTTTAAGCAATGATAATTGCGAAAAACAAACTTAGGAGTAGTATAGGTGACTCTTAAGATTTGTTTAATACTTAAGGGATATTGGTAATAAATTTTCTACCGATAAATAATAGTTGATTTCTACTTAAAATGTCAAAGGTACCATTTTACCATTTCCAAATGAGGAAATTTTCCCCTTTTATACTTGCTGGAATTGAGACTTTTAATGAAACTGATGTGTGAGAGTAATATTATACTACATAGAGTCGACGAATGAGATAAGTTCGTTAACAATCACATTGTAATATGGTTAAAAAGAAAGCATTCATTTTTCTTTTATATCTCGTACCAATTTTTTCTTTTATTTTTATTCTTTTTTTACGAAGAATAAGCATAAATCAAGAGCCAATCGTGGCTCTCACACCACTTATATACGTATTTGTAACGAAAAATTGAACCAATTGGCAATTATGTACCAAATTGATAAGATGATAGTATGTTAATTAAATTAGACATATAATTCAATCAATTAATGTTAACACAATCAAGACCTATTGATTTGTTAACGAATCAATCTTAGATAACGCGATCTAATATTGAAACAAAGACGAACTGAAGCATCAATTCAAAGAAAAATGTTAAAACCTTCAATATATTCGAATATAAAATGATTACAATGAATAAAAATGTTCTATAATGTAGGAAACTAAACTAAATCCTAAAAACAAAAAGGAAAGTAATAAAAAGTCAGATTTAGTAGGCCCAATGCGTCGCAGTGGGTGTTGGTGCTCCGCAGCGGGGAATATCTAGAACACTTTGAAACGAAAAACCCTTCACTGCAGTGAAAACTCACCCGATTCAGTTTGTAGCAAAATTGTCATAACTTCTTCTCCGAAACTCCAAACGAGGTGCCCCTTTTTGCATTAGAAAGTAGTCTCTTAGAGCTTTCCATCCATGTATGGTACATAATTTTTAGACTTATATATCATACCAGCTTATTCTTTAAAGTCGGACGACCAAAAGTGAAAATCGTTTTAAGACTCTTTACAAATCCTCCAAAGTCACCAAACATCTTTAGTCATGGTTATTTCAAAAGTTTCATTCCCAATCATCCATACCAAGTTTTGATCATCACAATTCATATGATGTTGACAAACGTGATGATAATGGTGGTAATGGTGGTAACGGTGGTGATGTTGATGATGATGATGTGGTGGATCTACATCATCACTAACGTCAGAATCTTTAATATTAATAAAAGAGGGGCCTTAAATGTCACATGGCGAAATAAGG